>CATNWA010007585.1:0-10419 GCA_951230385.1 Staurois parvus
CCTTCCCGAAAATATGGAAAAGAAAAACAGGCATTTAAAACATCTTCCCATGAATTCCTTCTTTAATTTTTTTTTTTTTTTGTTTTATGATATCTGTTTCTTCGGCATTTTTGGGTAATTTTATCATATAAAAATTCTTCCCCTTGTAACCAATAAATAGGTTAAAAATGAGTATTTTCCCAGTCTTTAAAATATGCTTTACAAAATCAATGCCATTATTAGGTTATTTATCAAATTTATATTTTTTGCTTGAATGCTGAATATTGCAGATACATCTTTTGTTAGTAATATCTAAATGAGCATAGTTTTTAATAAATAAATTTAGCGATATAGCTATTTAAAATAAACTCCAAAAAATTTTTCTCATGGCAATTCTAATGTAATTATAACTAATAGAAGCGTTTCTATACGAGGCAAATATTTTTCAAAACAATAATTACAAGTTAACAAATTTAAACAATGACACCAGATAAAAATTCAAATATGAGAAAAATGAGCGACGTAACGAAATATAATAGATGTTATTGTGGACTGCCCCAGCTACCATAGGACCATGCTATTGGAATATACACTGCCCCACACTACCAATTATTATCATCGTTAAAAATCGTATTATGACCCCCAATTACCTATTTACCAAACCTATAAAAAATAAAAATAGCATAGCTCCTGCCAAAGCTACAAAACATCAGCAGTAAAGGACCAAATTAAGTTAAAAAAAAAAGCATCTCCTAAAAATAAAAAAGAATTCATCAAAACCCCCTGAGGAACATAGTAGCAAGCCAGACCATTGATAGCTCCTAATTTTAATTGTAATTGATATTAAAAAAGGAATAGATCCTAACAATAACAATAATCGCAAATAGCGAGCACTGTAATAGCATATAAAATGACTAAAATCAGAAACTCCTTAAGGTTGGGCTAACAATTGTATAATGATAGCTTTAAAAAAGAAATAATTTTTTTTCTGCTGCTTGTTTGTGATGGGCTATTCCTTTAATAGCATAACCTTATAAATTGCCTCATAAATCTGTTTTTGAGTTTTTTTTTGAGTGCCTTGGCAAGAGCCAATGTTTTATATATTGTCTACAATATGTTTTTCATTACAATTTTTTTTGAATAAGTTCATTCACAATTTTTTGTATTCATAATCAAATTTACCAATGAAATAAAAGGTACTTTAATAACCTTGCGTGCAATCCAATATGAAATCATATTTCCTTTATAACATTACCACTTGTGGTACTTTCATCAAGGCAGTTTTCCAGAGTGGATGTCCCTGATTTCACAACAGCCAACTTGGCATCATATAAAATATCATAACTATTCCCTTCATACAATGCTACATTTGGAAACTCCTTTACATAATTGATGATATATTGAAGTGTGATAAGGATGGCAAACAAGGAACAATAAATTTTTCATTTGGAAAATGTTTTGTTGCCAATAACATTGGTGGAAATATTTTTTGAATTTCTTGTTTCCTACTACCAGGCATTAAAACAATATGTTTTTTTTAGTGGCAGAGTTTTTTTATGAGATAAATATTCATTAAATATGTTCTACTAATTAAGGATGACCAACATAGCCTTTACTCTTGCCAATTGTGTTTTTTATAAAATTCCTCCTCAAAAGGTAAAATAACAAACATCTTATCTACACATAATTGTCATTGTTTTAAAATTTTGACTCTTTTTTCTTTCCATGCCCAAACTTGTGGAGATATATAAATAAATAACTTTAATACCTTGTTTTTTTGCCCATTGTTGCTATACGTATGTTAAAGCCAGGGTAATCAACTAAAATTGTATTATACATCAGGCTTAAAATCAGTAATTTGCAATTTGCATAATTTAAAATTTTTTTAGTATGGTAAAACAAATTTAAAAGTACCTCTACAAAGCCCATAAATGCCAATAATCTATAATGTTTTAAAATCTGTACTCCTTGTCTCTGCATCAAATCCCCTCCCCAACCATACATAATAGCATCTTTGTCTTTCTTATACAATGCTTGTACTAATCGTGAAGCATGTATATCGCCTGATGCTTCCCCAACAATAATAAAATACTTCATATGTTACAAAAGTAATTTAAGCTACCTAAATAAACTAAGCTAAAAAATATAACGTAAACCTATATTCATAGACCATACACTCTCTCTATTGGGGGGGATACATTAGCCAATGTTGTTCTATTATCTTTCAAGGCAGTATATTGAAAAACTAGGCTTTGAGGTTGTACTATTATTAACCCACAGGTTTTAAGTGTGAGCAAGATTAAAAATACCACCCTTTAAGCATTATAAGTATTTCCCCAAATTTGAAATTAATACATTACAAAAAATTTTCTATATTCATAACTAATTGTAAAGTATGTTTGGTTTTATTTTTACCTGTATAGAAATAAAAATTTTGCAACAAACCTAAAATTAACACGATGGTACCCAAGGCATTATCCCAGCATTTCAGTTTAAGAGGTTTTTCCTAAATTACATTTCTTAAATATTTATCTAGTTGTATAAATGCCCAAAAAATCTTCCTTTTTGTTTTATCAGCACATATATGTAATAATATTACACTTTTAACATCATAAAAATATTAAAAAATCTTTATGTTAAAATAAATATAAAAAATCACATACTCAATTATCGCCATTAATATCCTCACTATACTCATAAGAATAAGAACCTGCTAGGACTCATCCACCATGTAAAGTAAAGCTAATTGAATGTACCAAAATATATTTGCATAATCAAGACTATAATTAACTAAAAGCATTTATTTTATGAGGAAATAACATAATCCTGATGAAGCCAAATCAATATCATTAGGACCATTGAATGGTAGGGTACCATTTGCCCATAAACACGAGCAAATTTGCACTACCTGTATTTCCTCGACAAACTCAAATCCTGTAATATAGGTAAAAAAGAAATGCCTGTCATCCAAAAATGTTTTAGAAAAACTTTTATTCAACATAAGCAAATAAGTAAATATGACAAACCTTCACAAATGATTGGAATTAGGATACAAACGATTAGGAGCTGCATTTATGCTTGGGTTAAATATATGGCTGACTAATAACACTACAAGGTAAGTACTACTTGGAATACCTTACCCAAAGCTAATGCGATCCATCATAAAAATTTTGTGATAACATCATACAACAATAACCTACATTATAAAACAAATAACTTGCTTAACTATCTTTTGTTGAGTCTGTACAATGCCTTCCAAAGAAAACATATACAATCATTACCAAAAAAAAATATATACAGTCTATGGCAAAATGGGCACGCAAATTATTGTGCATTTTAAAATTAGGATCAAAATTTATATTTTGTGTAGGAACTTCATCCATCCAGTTTTTTCCTTAGGTAATTGAATCATATGACCTCTAACCATCATTACCACGTGGATTATTTTAGTAAGTAGGATTAGATTAAAAGTCATACCACCACAATCCTTTTGAATTAAAATTTTGCACAGCATATTGATGCAATAACAACCACCAGCTACTTTGAAGCATTGTTTTATCAAACCATACTTTTTGAATAGTGACCTGTAAAAATTCATTCAAGCCCACCTCTAATCATTAGATGTATTCATTATGATGTCATGTATTTACATCATATGTAAAACTAAATGCGCTGGAGAAAACAAGTGGTAGTTTTGATTAGGCCCATCTACTCACATATATAATGTATACAGGCAGTTACCTGATGTTTGGGTATAACAAAAGTTTTATATTAGCCTAATGAGCATTAATTTCTTATTGGTAATGAGTGATCATATATAGAGCGTGGTAAAACCCATTCTACGGGAGTAGTTGCTAATATGGTAAAATATTCATTCACTTTATACTCATGATTGAATATATCCATATAGGTGGTTGGTCCCAAAATCTAATGTATATAAGCAAGGTCTATCCTTGTTTTATTTTGCTATTAAGATATAGCAAAAGTATTCTGGAGCTTTCTTATCATGTTATTGTTTCATTTGTGTAGTATATTATTTTGTTTTTTTTTAAATAGACCTATAATATAGGGGGGTACAGTTCGTTTTTTTATTTCCCTTTTTAATCATCAAATCCTATAACCTTCCTAATATAGTATGTTTTCCCTATATGTGCAGTTGGTTTGTTTATTTTTTTTATTTTTAACGAATGATTTTGAATCTAGTATTGTGTGAAATGAAATTCATAACCAAAAGATAAATAGTTTTTTTGCACCATTATTCAATATATCTACAAATGGAAAATTTTACTATTGTCTTTTTTTTAGTGTATAAGTACTTTAGCTAAATGAATTTTGTTATTCAAGGTTTTTTGATTGTTATATATGCCTTATTAATTTTATGTTTTTATTAATGTTAATACCAAGGTTTTGTACATTATTAAATTATTTTTGTAATTTTGAATCTTACAAATTGTTATAAGTGTGTTTTGTGCTAATACTGAATATTTGAAGTATTGTTAATAGAGGAAATAGTTTGTTTTTCATTGATGTTTCGTATTAGTACCATAAACAATTTTTTTATGCATTAACATGTTAACTTATTGCTATTATTAATGGTATGTTCCAATCTTAAGCGTATCAATGTCTTATAATTATAGTATTTACTAAAGTATTATTCATATGTATAACCCCCTGTTTTTTTGTATTTATTTTTTTTATGGTTTAGTAAAAAATTGTGTTTTCTAATTCGGTTGTGCTTACATTACTTATGTTCAAACACCCCTGTATTACTTCCATTTTATCTGTATCCAAAATAGTTAGCAGGTCCCTGGTTTTTAGTGTGTTGTTTTCACTTTCCATATTTCAAAAATATGTTTTATTCTTTATTTTTAATATAATTTGTTTCCTTGTATTGTTATGCCCCATAAGTAGCAAAAAGATGTTTTTTTCCGATAGTTGTACTATATGAAAAATTTTATCCGAACTAACCATTGAAACTTTTCATTACGATAAAAACATCTACCTGAACCCATACAATTTTTTGTCCATTTCTTTGTATAACTATATTAATTGCCCCTCCCCGGTAAAATTAGATTGACATTTTAAAATGGGGATTTTATCCAGTTATCATTTTGACCACTCAGCATTTTGAAGAATATGGGCTGCAATTCTTTCCCCTACCATGGGTATTAAGGCCTGCACCAAATCCACAAACTATGGTTTTTTAATTTGCTCCATCTATCTGTAATATATCTGTTTGAGTATCGTTCATCTCGTACCCATACTTTTTTTATATTCCTACATATTTATTCAAACTTGTAAAATCTTATAATGACGCACTACGCCTTATCGCTTATTTGGCAAAGCATTGATTATGCTGGTTATTTAGTTCAAAATGCTTGCAAAGGTCCTGAATTTTTGTATACCTGTAATTTTTATTGTGTTTACCACAACTTTCCGATAAGCTTAATATTTGAATTATGTGGTCCCATTTCTTGCTTCAACTCACCTTAGTTGCAGTAGAATGCGTGACAACACCATAAGCGGTAGAGTGCCCCTGCGACCAGATTCCCCTACAGTGATATAAGGTATCACTGCCATGTACTTCCTTACTATTAATTTACTGCTGATACCTTATAAGGACCACCAGGATGTAATATTGGCAAATTATTACAATCCCTCCTCCTTTCCCAGAAATTGTTTTGTACTCACTACCTGTGTATTTTTTCATGATTAGCCATGTATTTAGTATACCTACCTTGTTAGCTTTACGTATTTTATCATCTGTAAGCACTTTCCACTAATATTACTGTTACTGTAATCTGGGAAAATTTTTACATAGGAGATAGATATACAATAATGATGCTTTTAATAGAGTTCTAGTCTTGACAAATAATCTTGTTCAATTTGTAAATCATAATATTGTGTATTAGTTTTTTGACTAAATAATAAGGTTTAATAGGTCCACACAAACGCTGATAGTATCGTATGTCTAATTTAGCTCACTACGTTAATACATCAACAAATTCTAAAAAACCTATTGGATAAGCTATTAAAAAAATACTAACGCAACCCAAATAAATTCATATGACCATACACTACCCAATGGATATATTTTTCAAAAATGTTTGATGATTTATTACGCAAAATATAACGATACACAGGCTGATCAGTAATATCACCATTGTTTGTACCAACGGCTTGCAAAGGTGCTATATTGCACTACCACCATTAAGAATATTATGTCTATTTATTACCCCAATTAACATTGAATAAATTGAGCAAATTTTCTACTTCATACTGATTTGCAAAGTATTGTCGCATATTATTTTTGCCAGTGTAAAAATAAAAATTTTGTAGAATACGCAAATTCCACACTGTGCACCCAAGGTCTTACACCAGCATTACGCTCAATGTTTTACCCAAATTATTCCGTAAATATTGGTCTTGTTGTACAAATGTCCATGAAATCTTATTTTTTGTTCTTGGGCAGTATAAACTTTTCCAGAGGTAGTATAATCAATAAAATGAATATCATCTTATTTTTTGATATATATCAAATCAGCATTTGAGCCATCTCCATTGATATCATTTGCATAAATATAGGAATAGCGACCGAAGATATACCTACATAAGTCATACTAATAGATGTACCAAAAATATTTAGCATAATCAATACTATAAATTGACAAATCCAGATAATTTATGTGGCAATGCAAATCTGAAATATGCCAAATCCAAATAATTGGCTCCGTTTGTATTTGCAGTACCAGACCAAGCAGAAGCAATCTGACTACAGGATTCCCTGTCAGTTCAAAATATTGTGTATATGTATATGCCAATCCTAGCAACCCAGTTTTTTTTAGAAAACTTTTTATTTCAGTTGGGCAGTCAAAGAAATCCTTCACCTTGATTGGTGTTGGAGGATATAATAAGGTTGTTTACCATTAATAAGTGTAGCACGAGACCTACTAATAGCAGTAGTTGTTGCAGTGGCTTTTTGTACATTCGATAAATAATGTGTTCTATCATCATAAAATTTTCCCAAAGGTTGCTGTAAACCTTTATTATACATCACAACTTGGTTAATATCATTTGGTATACAATCCCTCAATGGTCAAAGTATAATCTTTTAAAAATTGATATTCTGCGGCTAAATTAACCCGTAAAATTTGTGGCATTTTAAAATTTGGATTAAAAGCAATTTGGATTGGAAGGTACAATATTTTTAGGCTCTTGTGGTTAGAACAACAGATTCACCATCTTGTAATGCAATTGGATTATTCACATAATACATTGGGTCAGGATTAAACTGAATATTTAATGCTGTATTACCCCTTGTATTATTAGAATATCGAATATTGGTTTTGTAATACCCCTGTGCTTGTAGGTTTGTGCTGTCATCCATACAAAAGGTATACGACCGGTAAAACAAACCCACACCACCTCTCACAATCAATGTTTTATCTTTGAGCACAATCATAACTGAAACTGATACGTGGTGAAAATAAAGGGCTCACAGTAGGGAAACTATTCACATTTAAAGCTGTTGTCATACCATTGGGCAAAACCCAATTATTAATTCTTTGTAAAGTATCATTAGGAGGGTCAATTGGTTTAAATATAAAGGAATATCTATTCGCAATGCTGCCATAATTTTAAAATTATCGGTAATGCTATATTCATCTTGTTTATAAAAGCAAAAATACTTGCCCAAAAATTTAATTTTGCAGCAAGGATCCTGACCTGCAAAGGGATAAGTTACTGCAAAGTCTATTGGACTCAAATTATTATTAAAATCTGCCAAACATATTATACCGATAATAGCTATATCCCGAAGGAATAAACGAGTTTGCATAAGTTAAATAATCAAAGCCTATAACCTGCTAATAGGGTATGCCTATCAAAATTAGCAGTAAAATTATTATTGATGCTCAAAGTATGGTTGGTATATACATTATTAGGAGAAAATAATTCATATCCAAAAGATAAATAATTTTGTCCATTATTTAAAATATCCACAAAGGGGAAAATAGCACTTTTACTTGCTCTTTCCTGTTTATATCCAAAGCATAAGTTACTAAAAATTGATTGGACAAACGACTATTAATTGTACTTTTCAAATCCAATACAAGTGATTGCACATTATTGGTGCGTTGATAATTGGAATTGACAAAACTATAAGCATTTTGACTAATCCGACTATAGCCCGTAAAGCAACAATACCAATTAGATGTGTAGAACTGCCCATTAATCAAGGCATCATTGGCACTATACACATAATTATAGCGTAACCATTAATTTATGATGCTCATTAATATTCCAATCTATACGCATTAAAGTTTTATAATTTTGACTAACAAAATTATTCATATCATAACCACCCGTAGCATAGCCATATCTTGTTTGGAGTGTATCCGACAAAGCATTTAATACAGCAGTACTCACATTGCTGACATTAGTACCACCTTGATTTGTGCCATTATCAGGTACAAAAGATGCACCAGGGTAACCTTGAATTTCACTTTCAAAACTCACAAAATAAAATAATTTGTTTTTTATAATGGGACCCACCAAGTGTAGCACCATAAGTTAAAAAGAAGCATTTTGTGTAGGTACCAACTGAGAACCTACCTTTTTTCCATTAAAATTTTGATTCCTATAAAATCCATAAGCTGTTTCCATGAAGGGTATTGCTACCACCTTTGGTAACCAAATTAATAGATCCTCCGGTAAAATTAGATTGACGAATATCAAATGGGGAAATCATCACACTCATCTGGTCCACAGCATCCAAAGATATGGGCTGTGCATTACCACCTGGCAAGCCTGTACTCAAACCAAAACTATTATTTAAACTTGCTCCATCTACTGTAATATTATTGTATCGTCCATCTCGTCCACCCATACTAAAATTATTTCCTACATAACTATTCAAACTTGTAAAAATCTCTGAATACTACGCCTTATCGTTGGCAAAGCATTGATTTGCTTATTGTCAAATGCTTGCAAAGGTCCTGATTTTTGTATACCTGTATTTTTTTGTGTTACCACAACTTCCGATAAGCTAATTTGAATACCTCCACTTCTTGCTTCACTCACCTTAGTTGCAGTAGAAGGACTCAAACAAACACTACCAGATTCCCCTACATTGATATAAGGTATCACTGCCACAACTTCCTTACTATTAATTACTGCTGATACCTTATAAGGACCACCAGGATTAATGTTGGCAATATAATACAATCCTCCCTTTCCCAGAAATTGTTTTGTACACACTACCTGTGGGGCTCATGAATAGCCATTATTTCTATGCCTACCATAGCATCTCTCCTTTATCATTTTTAACACTTCCACTAATATTACTCACTGTAATCTGGGGGGAAAATAAAAACACAGGACATAACATCAACAATAATATTGTTGACACTCGTTGAATCAATTTGTAAAATCATAATATTTATTAATTTTTGAATTGGTTACAAAAGTAAAAAAAAAATGATAGCTACTTTAAAGCTATCATTTCTAATGAACAACATATATTTTTATAATATTTAATTATTAAATCTACAAAGTACAAACTGATGAAAAGATAATGTATTAGGTATAATCACTGTATACATAAATGGATTGTATAAATGCAAATTTAAAAAAGCTCTTGCAGAAAAAAAAAATTTTTTTTATTACTCTGTTCATAAAATTATTAAATAACTAATATGCAAATCCTGTAAATTTGCACAACATACAAATATTATTTCCTATGAATTTCAAAAATATATATATCCCTTTTTGTATTGTAATTATTTTAATCCTTATAGACCAAGTAATAAAATTTTGGATTAAAAAAACACACTTTTATCTCAATGAGGAATATAGAGTATTTGCTTGGTCATGGTTAAGATTACATTTTACAGAAAATGCAGGTATGGCTTTTGGCTGGGAACTTGGAGGCAATATAGGGTAAGTTTGTATTAACTTTATTAAGATTCTGTGCCTGTATTTTTTGGTTTTTATTACTTATATAAACTATTCAAAAAAAAAGTATTATCAAAAATATCATCCTTGCTTTCCATTATGTATTATGTGATATTGGCAGGAGCATGTAGGCAATTTAATAGATAGCTTATTTTATGGTATGATTTTTAATAGTAGTTCTTTTGAATTGCAAAATGTGGCTATGTTTTTACATCCCGATGGAGGCTATGCACCTTTTATGTTTGGGAAAGTAGTAGATATGTTTTTACTGCCCCATTATTCAAACATATTGGCCAACATGGGTGCCTTTTGTAGGAGGTGAGTATTTTGAGTTTTTTAGTCCTGTATTTAATTTTGCGGATGCTTGTGTCAGTGTAGGAGGTGTTGGCATGGGATTGACATTACTCAAACAAAAATAAGCTATCTATTCACTATAATGCAATGGACTTTTCACCATGCTAAGCAATATATCCATCAAGAAATTTC
>CATNWA010007586.1:0-10147 GCA_951230385.1 Staurois parvus
GGGGCGTGCCGGGGGGAAGCCAAGGGGACAGCTCCTTGTTGCGTTTTTGATGGGCTGTGATAGGACCCCACCCAAAACGCGGGGTAAACAGCCAATAGTTTTGGCCTGTTACCCCATCAGTGAAACGCTGTGTCCATGGGACACCAGCGGACTATGAGACCGGCCGGATGCGCGCCTGCTGGGGGCGCCACTTTGGGGGCGTGTCCGGGACAAACGCCAAATGGCGTGTACCCGGAAAGCTGCAAGCGTTTTTTCTTTTGAAGCCGCCAAACGGCTATTGGCCGGCGTGGCTAATGGTTAAAGAAGTCCAAGTTGGTGTGCAGGAAGAGCCAGTGGTCTGGGAGACCCATACCAACAGAGGTACAAGCTGACCAGTATCTAATAACAGCAGTGCTAGCGCTGAAGAGTAGCCATAGATGTGGGATAGCATTTTCATTTGGTTTTGTGTATATACGTTACTGGAGAAGGAACCCCTGTGGTGGGAAAACTTATGTTGGACTTATGTGTGTTTGCCTTTGCCTTTTTAATAAAAAGTGGGATACCAAGCCCTGAAAATGTAATTCCTGATTGGTGTGAACTCACTTGAAATCGAGCATCTAACCACGTGCTAAACAGCCTTCATTGTCCGCAGTGTATTGTATTAGTGCAGGCTTATGCATTTTTGGGGGGTTTGTGTTTAATAACAAATGTTTTAACCAGGATTACTACTATGTTAGTGTAGTAGTGTGGTTGTTTTTTTTTTCTCATTAAAGGTGGATATGAGAAAGGTTGAGATCAGTGGCATTGTTCTGGTGGGTTGTAAGGGTTATGAAAGACTTTGGGAACCATGCAGCAAAGTGTTATATTACCAGGCAAAGCACTTTCCTGACCTGAATGAACAGTAAGCGAGAAAATGATCATACCAAGTATTTTTTTTTTGCTCTTCTCATAATGAGAGTGCTACTCATAGGTACAAAAATTATTTACAATCGAATCCAATTTCCCACTTATGAAGCTACGTCGCCAAATTGAATCAGTAGTGATGTAATGTAGGTTACACCATTACATATACTAAGCTCACTAGGTAGCATTAAGAGATTTATTTGTTGTCCATTATTGCTATTAACACATTTTTCTGTCCTCGCAAAACAATTGATTTTTTGTGTGTTTAAGAACATTTATTTTCATTGTATATAAAAATTATTTTCAGTGCCATTGTCTTCTTCTGGGTCATTCTCTAGTTTTCATACCATGTGCGGTCTTGGTCAGTTTGATTTTTAGTGAATGATATATACTAATTAAAACAAAAATCATTAATTTTGTTACACAAACTAACGATAACATGTTTTTGAAGTGTAAACTTGTGGTCCGCGCTCTTGAAAGCTGTGCACTAACTGAATACGTATTTATCAAACGATTGCTATGAATGTGGTGTTTTTTTTTTTTCTTTGTTTCCATCAGATTTTTTTTTATATTTGTACTAGGCTTAAGGTCACATTTAGATATGGGGAGTTTTGTTTTGGAGCACAGGTGTGAACAGGCACTTTTGATTTGCAATTCTGAGGCTAAGTGGAATACTGAAAAATTAAAGAATATGGATGTTCTTTCTCCTACATGGACTTTATTTTGTTTTTCGAGAGACTTTATTTGATACAAAAAAGAGTTTTGTTTGGTGTCTTTGTTGAATTGCTCTTCTTTGTATTTCTTTTAAGAATACAATGTTGCTAGTTTAATAGATACAAGACATTTGTACACATGACTTTCACAGGTTGTAACCATTTAGAGGAACTTTTTTAGAATCAGTATTGCCCTTTATTCACAGCACTTTCTTTTAAAATTATTATTACAATAACCCTATTCCATAACTGATTGCACAATATTGTATTATAATAGCGCAGTATTTTTGTTTGGAAGTGTCAACCCAGGGACATTGTTTCTTCTCTGTCATGGTTCAAAACATTAAGGGAATTTTCCATACACTGTCCTGGGTGTGGAATGCACTAGCAGCTGCCACTTCTTTTTTGACAAGTTTGATTCCAATCTTGAGGGTGCCATGCTGTAAGGAGATCCTGCCTCTTGTTTCACTATTGTGAGGTGGATAAACAACTCCATCATTTGTGCTTATAGTAGAAAGCCATCTTTGTCAACTTATTTTTTTTTTTTCTCCCCAGGGAACGGCTAAAATAATTTTCAGGTCTCAGAAACACAATTTCAGGGCTGATGAGGGAAAAAAAAATGGCTTTTCATTGGTGATCAAAAAGAAGAATGCAACCATTACAGTGGTGGTGAGAAATGCCACCCTTACAGGCACTGTGCTCTCCTGTGACCCAGAATCATTAATCACGTACCTGGTGATGGAGGCACAAGTGGAGAAAGGGCTTCCTTTATGGCTAAGGGGAGGGGGGGCTACATCATCTTCCACTGCTTGTAAAAGCAATTCTTGCAGCTAATTAGCCACTAGGATTTGCATTTTACATGAAAAGCCGATCACCGGCTGAAAAAAAAAACGATTCCCAGGATTATGCCTGCAGCTGTAGGCATCATCCAGGTATAACCATTCAAATCCTGTGATGTACCAGTACATCGCTGGGTCCTTGGTTGGTTATATATGCTAAGTTCTTTTTTTTTTATGTATGCAGAGGCCAGTTGGACTGAATGAAAAAATGAGAAGAAATCTCTGCTAGAAAAAGTGGTGATATGCCCACCATTAGAATATACTGCCCTGCATCCACCCACGTCTAATGGTGGGCACACAATTAGTCACACTCATTGCCACAAGTGCCAGTTTCCAAGAATTGAATAAATGTTCTAAATAGTGGCACGTTTGAATAAAAATTGGTCCATGTATAAGTGGTACCTCGCAATATGGAGAAATGATCGACAACCAAGTCCCAAACTATCTTGCCACTGCTCCCATGTAGTCTTGGGCCATCCGGTCGGGCTCCACGTGACTATCTTTTCCCTTGGTAAGATCCGAAACATATAAGTATCAGACCTGTTGCCTCCATCACAGGTCTTCACATATCTTGACCCCATATCTGGCACGCTTGCAGGGGAGAAATTTGTGTTGAATTTCAAGGACGACAGAGTGTAAATTGTCCGCGAAATGCATAAAACACCATTATACTCCTCATATCTATTGCCTGGCCATGGCAAGCAGAAACACCGGCATATGATGATTCAGGGGTCTGCGGACCATTACAACCGCAACTATCATTTCTTTTAGTAATGGCCCATGTGAGAGGTTAGGAACAAAAAAAAAATGTAAATTTGAAAACCAATAATGAGTTTTCATGCGAATGGTCTAGCAAGGTTTTGAATTTGGAGTTTGGCAGAGCAATAAATTGGATTTGTGCATATAAACTTGCTTATTGATCCTCAGATTCAACGATACAGATATTCATGAAAAACAGTCTCCAAAAATCATAGGAGGTATGTGAAAGACCAGGATGTGACTAGACTGCCTTGGTACTCCGACAGTTCAACCAAAAGGATAGAGCGGCACTAGTACTGGCACTCTGCTGCATATGAGAGTCATCAAAATTTACGCGGCCAAGTGCTAAAAGAGATCATGCAGGCCTGATTCGCGAACACATGCAGTTTTGTGTGCAGTGTATCAAGTGACCGGTGACCTACTGACACTGGCACTTGCTGGGGGAGAAGGTGGGTAAGCGTAGGGCTAAAATGCAGGAGTTGGTAGGTCCGGGTCCGGGGCTGATCCCGCTAACACCTGGCATTTTTGGGGATTTGCTATACTAATGTGAATGCTGGTATAGTGCTGACCTGAATAGAAAGATATTTGACGGCCGTTCAGTACACTATAACTAAGCAATGGAGGTTAAATTGATACGTGCAGCGTGCTCCTGGCAAATCAAGGGTTTAAATTGTGGATGACTAGGGGTAGTACTGACGGCAAATCTGACGCTATCTGAGAGGGTGTGAAAACCACAGGGAGCGCGAATCACGAGTTTGTGATGATGTATATAATTATCAGTATATATATGATATATATATATATATACAATATATACTGTCCATGGCCGAAATTGTAGGCACCCTTGATATTTTCTCCAGGCAATCATGTATTTTCTCAAACGAAACGTTATTGGAAAAAAAAAAAAAAAAACATTAACACCATGATATGGCAATAATACACAATCATGTTTTATTCCACTTTGTGTGTATTGGGACACAAACAAAAAAAGGGGAGGAAAGAAAGCAAATTCCGACATAATAGTCACACAAACATCCAACAATGGGGCTTTGGACAAAAGTAATTGGCCAACCCTTTCACAAACTGCGGATACAAATAAGAATGTTACAAGCATGTGATGCCTCCTGTAAAGAGAACTCACCTGGGGCAAGTTAACAGGTTGTGGCAATATAAAAATCACTACCACTGAAAGCAGATAAAAAAGGATATGACGTTCACTTAAACGCTTTGCATTGTGTGTCTGTCTGTTGCCACACTAAGCGCATCGGACAACAGAAAGAGGAGACGAACTGTCTGAGACCCTAGAAACCGCAAAATTGTGGCAAAATTATCAACAAGCTCAAGGTTACAAGTCCATCTCCAGAGAACTAAGATTTGCCTTTGTCCACAGTGGCGCAACATTATCAAAAGAAGTTTGCAACCCATGGCACTGTAGCTAATCTCACCTGGTGGGGGTGGACGGAATGAGTGAAAATTGAGTGAAAGATTGCAACGCAGAATAGTCCGGATGGGGGGTGGATAAGCAGCCCCCAAACATGTTCCAAAGACATTCAAGCTGTCCTGCAGGCTCAGGGAGCATCATGTCAGCGCGAACTATCCGTCGACATTTAAATGAAATGAAACGCTATGGCAGGAACCCATGAGAGGAGGACCCCACTAGCTGGGACACAGAGACATAAAAAAGCAAGACTACAGTTTTGCCAAAATGTACTTGAGTAAGCCAAAAGCCTTCTGGGAAAACGTCTTGTGGACAGATGAGACCAAGATAAGCTTTTTCGGTAAAGCACATACATCACTCTACTGTTTACCCGAAAACGGAATGAGGCCTACAAAGAGAACACAAAACACAGTACCATACGGTAAAATATGGTGGAGGTTCAATGATGTTTTTGGGGTTGTGTTTGCTGCCTCTGGCACTGGTTGCCTGACTGTGTGCAAGGCATCATGAAATCTGTCTGAGGATTACCAAAGGATTTTGGGTCGCACTGTAGGGCCCAGTGTCATGAAAGCTGGAGGTTAGCGTCCAAGATCCTGGTCTTCCAGCAGGACAATGACCCCAAACATACGTCAAAAAGCACTCAGAAATGGATGGGCAAAGAAGCCTGGAGAGTTCATGAAGTGGCCAGCAATGAAGCCCAATCTAAAATCCCATTGAACACCTGTGAGAGATATCTTAAAATAGCTGCGTTGGGAAATAGGTGTCCTTCCATATAAGAGAGACCTGGAGCTGTTTGCAAAGGAAGAGTGGTCCAAAATTCCGGGTGGAGGAGGTGTCAGAAGCTTATTGATGGTTATAGGAAGCGACTGATTTCAGTTATGTTTTCCACAAAGGGTGTGCAACCAAATATAAGTTAAAGGTGCCAATACTTTTAGTCCAGTCCCATTTTTGGGGGTTTTGTGTGACATTATGTCATAATTGCATTTTCTGCCTCTGTTTTTATATTTGTTCCAATACATACAAAGGGAATAACATGTGTATAGCAAAACAAGTGTTAATGCAATACCTTTTTTTGTGTGAAAATACATAGATTTTCCAGGACAAATATCAAAGGTGCCAACAATTGTCGTCGCCAAGACTGTATAAATATATATTGATATATACACAGTGGGGATCGAAAGTTTTGGGCACCCCCAGCAAAAAATTTGTATTAACTGAGCATAAAGAAGTTAGGACAGGAAAGAATGGAAAAAATCTCCAAAAGGCATCAAAATTACAGATTAGACATTCTTATAATATGTCAACAAAAGTTAGATTTTATTTCCATCATTTACACTTCTAACCCTTTCAAAATACCAGAAAACAAAAAAATGGCGTCTGCCACAAGTTTTGGGCACCCCTGCAAGAGTTAATATCCTTGTACTGCCCCCATTGGCAAGTATCACAGCTGTGTAAAAACGCTTTTTGTAAGCCAGCCAACGAGTCCATTCAATTCTTGTTTGAGATGTCATCTTTGCCCATCTCTTTACTTACTCCACTATGTACGCTTCCAGATATCTTTGAGAATTCTGGCTGTCTGTCACGCACGACTGCACTTTTAAAAGGTCTATCCATAGATTTTTCAATTATGTTGAAGATCAGGCGATTGTGAAGGCCATGGCAAAACGTCAGTTTTACGCCTCATTGATGTAATCCCCCATCCGTGGATTTCGAGGTGTGTTTAGGATCATTATCCAGTTGTAAAAGCCATCCTCTCTTTAACTTTTAGGAAAACTTAGTTTTCTTTCTGATGAAAACACTCTTCCATGAAGACCATTATTTGTACAAGTATCTCTTTATAGTGGAAGAGTGTAGCCACACACTCCAGTGTCTGCCAGTATCTTTGCTGGAGGGATCGTGCAGTCAAACGTGGGTTTTGAATTGTTTTTCTCACAATCCTAGCGAGCATGTTCTGTTTGAATATTTTTCCTTGGTCTTCCCAAGATCTTGCTTTTAAACTTTCACTGTATCTGAAGACTGGCCATATCTTAATTTACATTCCGAACGAGAGGATAATTGACATCTGAAAACGCATTGCTCATCTTCTATAGCCCTTCAGCTTTTCCTCCATCTTTGTGAGTCGTAACAACTATTTTTCAGTTTCAGTTTTCTAGACAACTGCTTAGAAGAACCCCATGGTTGCTGAATGTTTGGGAGCAATGTCCAGATTGAGTCCTGGGCATTAAAAACCTTTGAGCTTGACATCACCCTGTCTTCCCAGATGAATGATTGAGAACAATTCCATGACCACTGGCAGTTCTCAGCTTGGCAAAGGGGGCAGTGCATGCTATAAAATCTGGCAGGGTCCCATAACTTTTGCAAGACGCCCATTTTTTTTTGTTTTACTCTTTCTTTGAAAGTGTAAATGATGGAAATAAAAATCCTAACTTTTGTATTGATTCATATTATGAGAATGTCTAATCTGTAAATGTGAATGCCTTTATTGGGAGATTTTTCCATACTTCCTTGGTCTTCCCTTTATTGCACATTAATACAGAGATTTTTAGCTGGGGTGCCCAAAAAAAACCTTATTCGATCCCCACTGTATATGTGTGTGTATGTGATTTTACGTTACCCATGGCCGCCGCTGTAGCAGTATTTCTGCTGTAGGGTAGGTCCAGGAAGCTGTTACAGAAGATGTTTGTGTTACGGCGCTCGCCGTTACTTCTGACTAATTGCGGCGGTCAATGCAACACTGCACCCCAAATTTAAAATTTACATACTTTTTTTCCCCCACAAATAGAGCTTTCTTACGGTGGTATTTGAATTGCCTGTGTCGTTTTTTAATTTTTTTCAACTATAAAAAAAAAAGGCTGACAATTTTGAGAAAAAAAAAACAATATTTTTGGGACATTTTTGCTATAAAACATGTCCAGTACAAAAAGAAATCGAATTATGTCACAAATTTCCTTCCAACAGATACATTCTGCAACATGTCTCTGCTAAAAAAAAAATCCCAATACGTGTAAATTAATTGGTTTACATTTAAAGTTATAGCGTTTACAAATACATAATAATTGGCGGCGAACAGCGACTTATAATGGCATGAACTGGCGGGACTGCGGCGGAACATTTTGACACTGGGGGGGAACTGACATTGGGGTCATTGACATAGATGGTGCTGACAGACACTCCTAATATATCGAGAGGAGAGAGAGGACACTCCCTAATAAACAGAGAGGAGAGGGGGACACTCCTAATCTACCGAGAGAGAAGAGGGGGACACCTCCCTAATATACCGAGAGGAGAAGGGGGACACTCATCCTAATATACCGAGAGGAGAGCGAGGGAACACTCCTAATTAATACCGAGAGGAGAGGGGGACCCTCCTACTATACCGAGAGGAGAGGGGTACACTCCTAATTATACCGAGAAGGAGAGGGGGGACACTCCCTACTATACCGAGAGGAGAGGGGGACACTCCTAGAGAATAACCGATGAGGAGAGGGGGAACACTCCTAATATACCGTGAGGAGAGGGGGACACTCCTAAAATAAACGCGTGAGGAGGGGGGACAGCACCTCCGTAGATATAAGCCGAGAGGAAGGGGGGAACACTCGTAATATAACCGTGAGGAATGGGGGGACACTCGTAATTTATATACCGAAAGGAGGGAGGGACACTCGAAATATAGCACGAGAAAGGGGGACACTCCGTAATATAATACCAGAGAGGAGGGGGGGACACTCGTATTTATAGCGAGAAGGAGGGGGGGGACACTCGAAATAATTACCGAGAGGAGGGGGGGAACACTCGTAATAAGAGCGAGAAGAAGGAGGGGACACTACGTAATATACCGAGGAGGAGGGGGGGGACACACGTAATTATACCTTAGAGGAGGGGGGCACACTCGTAATATACCGAGAGGAGGGGTGGACACTCGTCATATACCTAGAGGAGAGGGGGAACCCATCGTAATAATACCTGAGAGGGAGGGGGGACACTCGTAATATACCTAAGAGGAGGGAGGGAACACTCGTTATATCCCTAAGAGGAGAGGGAACACTCGTATTATACCTAGAGAGGAGGAGGGATCACGTCGTAATAAAAACCGAGAGGAGGGGGGGGACACTCCTAACTATACCATAGAGGAGGGGGGTATATTCAAAATATACCTAGAGGAGGAGAGGGATACTCGTAATAATACCTAGAGGAAGGAGGGATATCTCCTAATATATCCTAGAGGAGGGAGGTATATTCCGTAATATACCTAGAGGATGGAGGGACACTCCGGGATAATAATCGAGAGGAGGGAGGGATACTAGTAATATACCTAAGGAGAGACGAGAGGGATACACATAGCTATACCTTACTTGAGGGGTTGCAAGTAGCTGGTCCTTGCCTAGGTGGACAAAATAAACTAGCACTCGGCCCAGCAGGTAGGGTAAGTATGGCAAGTAATTATTTTTTTATATACCCACACTTTTCCTTTAACCTGCTGCAATCTTTAAGCTCTGCGTGTATGTTACATGCTTCCTGACTACAGTGTATTGGATTTGTTTACAAGAGCTTGCCTTGGCTGCCTAGAGCATCCTACTCAATGTTGTTAAGATATAATGTTTCTCCCTTTAAAGTATACTCACATGAAAAGCATATTGTTAATCAAAATGTTTTTTAGAAATTAAATATTTTTGTCCCTGAGGTGTATGTGTGTCTGTTAAGAAATCTTTCTTGCTTGTGTTCACAGTCAGTTAACGGAATGGTTTGTGGGTACAAAATCAGTGGCAAACATGATGCATTGTAAACTGTACACTAATTTAAAGTGTTACTAAAACTCAGAGAGTTCAAACGCAATTTGTACATGCAGTAAATCATGCTTAGTTATACTCACTGAAAGGAATTGGACTCCTCTCGTTCCTGTCCTGTAGCTACCCGACTCCCGTCAAGTCTCCCCTGGGTCCCAGATCAATGTCTGTCTACAAGGCCTGGAGTCCCCTTTGAGATACAGGAAATTGCACACAGACACAAGGAGGTATCTCCAGAAGGAACATGAATTTATTCTTCCGGGTTCAAACCTAAATAAAAATATGAAGAAACTTAAAACAATACATGGAAATATAAGAACCAATCAATTTGACAGGTATGCATTGACCAATCAGAATATTATATACGTCAGTAATTGCCCAATCAATTAGCATTTTATGTTAATTAATTATTATAAATGGCGTCAAACATTCATATAGAAAGTAGACAACTTCCCTTTTTAGCGCTGGCTATAGTTTTATTAATACTCTTGCAAACAGGAAAAAAGCCCGACCGCAGACTTTCAGTCTTGTGCTCGGTAGAGGAAAAAAGGAAGTTACATCTGAAGGGAAAAGAGGAACCCCAGACTCTTATCGAAAAAAAACATCTTTAAAAAACAAATTATCTTTAAGTACTGACTAAATTCAAAAATGGATTTTTTATTAAAAGGGGGATCTCAGGGGCAAAGACAATTGGCGGTAGGTAAATTTTCTGAAGGCTAATTCCTTCAAACC